>VYZX01010568.1:284050-303277 GCA_013401335.1 Brachypteracias leptosomus
GGGGGGGGGGGGGGGGGGGGGGATTTTTTTTAAAGGGTAATGCGCTGTAACTTTGAATAAAATTGCAGGAGTTGCCTCAGGGTTTTCTGTGGCAGTCCAGGAGCCTGAAGAAGGGTGTAAGCAGAAGTCTTGTAGCCCTCGTTTTTTTTTCCTATGAGAATAGCTTTATGTGCAAACTGTCAATTGTGGCCCTGTTTTTTTTGCTTATGAGAATAGCTGTGTGTACAAATTGTCAGTTATTCCCCTAGTAAAAAGCTTTGAGTTCACATTTCTTGAAATAAAAACAGTGAATTAATTTGGGTAGGTACCAGTTAGCTTTCCTCCACCAATTACTATTGTTGAGCAACAAAGAACAGCATTAAGCTCTGGAGCCATCCTTTTATGCTAAGATTAAACAGAAGTTTTTCAAAGCTGCCTGTAAAACTCCAACACATTTCTCTTTACCTGTTGGAGAAGAACAGGAAAGTTGGATTCAAGCTGGGTCAAAACATTGATAACTCAATTGATATAAGCAGAACTGCACAGTAGAAGAAGTGCTGGTGCATTCAGTAATACCAATATGTTGTGCTTGCAAGGGGTTATGTCTGAAAAATTGAATGATTTACTGTTAGCCTGTGCTATATGAGAAGTGCAGCTCACCAGTTTGTGGTCTGATGTTCCAAAGTAACATATACCCTTTTTTTTCCCCCTTTTATTCTCCTTTTTCTTTCTTTCTTTTTNTTTTTTTTTTTTTTTTTTTTTTTTTTTTTTTTTTTTTTTTTACCCTAGTGAAATTGCCTGATAACTTCTGTTACCAAGAGTATATTGAGAAGGCTAGACTAGGGACAGTAAGGAAATGCTTTAAAAATGCTAACTGTTTTTCTGTTGTAAATATTAATTGATTGTATTGTCTCTGACAGAGTAAACATATGTAAAAGAGAAATGTGAAGGGCATCTGCTTTAATATACATATTTACATGGTAATATTACTTATGATGTTGTATAGGCCTGGAAACAAAAATGCTGGCTTTGAAGAGAGAAACAGAAAAGATGCCATTTTCACTGCTGAAATTGTAACTGAGCTTTTTGAGGAGGAGGATTTATGTCCATATTAAATAGCAAAACATGAGTCACTGCCTCATTGCTGCTTGCACCAAAATTCTTCTGTTATAAACAGTTAATCTCCTTTATGTAATTTAATTTAAAAGCTCAGGTTTAGGGTACCTATTTCTCTGACATTTTGGAAGCTAGAAGTTTTTTTAAGGATATAGTCCTAAGGGCAAGATTTATTTTTATTTTTGCTTTTTACAACTGTATCAAGTGCTAACCAGTAAATCAATGGAGAAAAGAATGATGACTACTTAAAATTAACTTTTTATACAGTTTTTGACCCAAGAGTATGTCTATTTCCTTGTATTCTTATCACCACTTAAGGCAAACTCTAGGTGCATTTTAAGAGTTACTTGTAGCTTCTTTTGAATCTTCTGTGCCTGTTGTATTACACATGAAGAAAATGCTTGCACCATGAGTTTTACACATGAAGAAGATACTTGCACCTTAAAGATTGTGTGTGTACTGGTATGGAAAATTAAACTCTAAAGGGCAGATAAGTACGCTTGTGCTTTGATCACTTCGCTGTTTGAAAGTGATGTGTTAAGAGAGTAGACTGATCAATAAAATTAATATCCATATCTTTGTATCTTTCCTACTTATTGCGAATTCTGAAGGCTTTCAGGACTTACTTGTCCAGTGCTTCATCTTACTCCCTGAGGAGTAATACTTTTTTTAGATAAGTAATAGGAAAGTGGCAGCTTTTGGATCTATTGTGTATAGTGCCCCACACCTATAAGACCCATGAGTTGAAGAAGATTCTAAGTAGATTTTAGTACTTGGTAGGTCATTTGAAGTGTTCATGACTCACCTAGTACTTGCATCCTTCATCGAAAAGCACATAAAGTGATTTCTTTTTTTTATTCAGTTGCTCCCCCTTTTTGAGTCCAACATACAGAAGGCTGATTTTATTTTTCTCCAAATATTATTCCTTGCCTTGCAACTGCATACATCTTACCTCCCTTTTTCTTGCTGTCATCCCTATAACTGAGGGTTTGTTTTTGTCTTCAGGAGACTGCATACTGAATAGCAGCGGAGATGGTTTGTGTGACATCTGTAAAGAGTATGTTGGCCATGTGGTACTTGTAAAAGAACTTTGGAGTTCTGGATGCACTGATATAAATTGATATTCTAGGCACTGTGTGCTGTTTTTAAATTCTACCTGTCCATGTCCATTTGCATTAATGCCTTATCAGATACCTAAAAAAAGTATTATTCATTATTCAGTACATTGTCTTAATATTCCACAATGAGCTTAGACTAAAAAATTACTGTCCCACACCTTTTAATGATCAGTTAATTCTATTTGGTTTTAGTACAAACAAATTAAAGGGTGGGGGGGGGAAGCAGTTTGCAAATGGTATTGTACCAATGGTTGCCTTTTACTGTCATGTCTTTTTCCATGTTACTTTTGCTTTCACAGTAGGATATTGATACTAACATAGTAAACAGGTAAGCTAGATATTCTAGTGGTTAACAGTGGTATGCTGTGAAGAATCTACATAGTTGAGCCTATCTGACATGCTTTCAAAGGAAAGAGATACTCTTTTCTTCCAGAGATGATTCTGAACTAATTTTAGTAAATGTGGGTGGAATTACTGGTAAATGCTTTATTTATTCTTTCCATTACAGAATGTCAAACTCTTTTTGGCATAATTGTACTGTTAGAAATAGTGTAAACTATGAGCATGTGAGGAAAAAATAGTCTAACAAAAGGCTGTTTAAGATCATTGTAGTGATTTTGAAGGTATGGAACATTATTGCGATTGATGGTGTGCTTATAATGATTTTAACAGGAATGTAAATACAGATGAATTGTGTGTATATATGATACTTATTTTTATTTACTCTTTGAAATTATTCTACCAGAGAGCTGGAAATTTGCAAGACTTGTGTCATCACTTCAGTGTGTTTATATGTTAATTGTATTATCTGTCCACTCCAAGTTGTGTGTTGTCAATGGAAGAGATCTCATATATTGCTGAGAAACATAACTCTGAGTCTTCACTTTAATTAAGTAGCTGAATTTCATTCTACTTTCCAAAGTGAACATGAATCAAGTAAAGCACTTTTTTATTTGACAGAATGTGAATCAGCAACGGCTTGGAATTGAAGTGAATTTTTAGTTATTTGCATGTTTACCTCAGAAAGCTGCCTTTGATCTATGATTGCTTCTGATGAATGAGAAAATAACACTAGAGTTAGCTTTTTGACATTGCATTACTGATGCATGGAGCTGCTTCAGTTTGAAGCAGATGTCCAATACTATTTGAAAATATTCGAATAATGAACAGAAGGTCAACAAGAAATGCTTTTCACTTCTGAGCTGTCTAAAAGCTAGCTTATATGAGAAGTAAGTTCACAGTTTCATGTTTGTTTTCTAATTAATTATTTCATTTGAGTCACGAGGCCCTTTGAGTATGACAGCAATCATTTGGTAGAAATTCAGTGTTAACTGTTGAAATCCTGAGGTCACAGTCAAATTTCCTTGCTTTGGAAAAAAGAACTGCTTCTGCAGCTAAAGCTTCAAAAGGGTTTCTAAACTTTCAGATGTATTTTTCAGTGCTCACAATGTTACTCTCATTTTTCAAAATTGAAACATGTGCTCAGTTTATGTTATTATATATGATACCTATCTACTTACAGTATCTCTATGGATATTTCTCTTGCACATAGGGAAAAATGCTGTGACAAATACCTTCAAACCTTTGGATTCAGTCTATCAACTCTTTTCAATTTTTCTTTTCCTTGTGGCTTTTCATCATTCACTGTACTCATACACTGCGCTTTCATCCTGTATTCAGCATTCTTTACAGTGCCTGTACTGGTCTTTCACATCTGCATTTTCTTTTGATCCAGTCTGTGTGATTCTGAAAATGAACAGTCAGCTCATGTACAGGGTGTGTTTCATGTACCATTTGTCTATGTTACAGTGGTCGATGCAGAAACTTAGATTTTGTCTTTCTGAACCTTATAGGCCAATTCTAAAAAGTTTGATTTTTTTTTTCTGAAAATGCCTCAAAAGTCCTACTTGTAGTGTGAGTCTTAGAAGGTTACTGTTATTTCAGTCTTCTACCATGGTGAAATGCTGGGGCCTGGGCTGTGGACCCTGAGTTGAAATTGGCCTATGGTTGAGTCACAACCCAACAACATATTTTGTTTCCCAAGTGGTTCCCCAAGGTCCCAGAGACAGAACCTGGCCCACCTGTGTGAGACCCTGCCTTCCCCCAGGTGGTCATGGTTGGTGTGGTGGGCGAGGCTAGAGATATATAAACCAGGAACCGAACCACTCTGAGAGGAAGTAGGAACTGAGCCAGGTGGAGAGAAGCAGCAACAAGGAGAAGCAACAAGCAGCTGATCAATTTGAAGAGAGTTCCTCTTGGAGCCAGTTGGAGATGCTTCTTGGGGGCAGCTGGCTGAGCTCACTCTCAGTGTGTTCCCCTTTGGCTGATTTGAGATGGAGAAGAGCAAACAGATTAAGAATAAAAGATGAAGTTATGCTGAGGGGATGTTGCTGGGTTTTGTGTTGGCCTGAAGAAGAAGAGAGCTACCAGCACACATGGTTGTCAATGTAAAACAAACCATTACTTATAGAGAAAAGTCTTTTTAATGAAGCAGTGCAGATATAGACAAATAGACCAGTACCAGTTGCTTTCCTAACCTTTGATGTGCTTTTTCTAATGGTACACAGAGAAATTACTAATGGAATTAGTGTAGCATAGTTAAGTTTTGAATAAATGATTGAAGAGACTTATAGCACAAGGTGAGGTGAAGGTGGTATCTTCTGTTCAACCAGTCAATGTATCTTGAAAAAATAGATTATTTTTTTTTTAGACCTGCAAGTCCATCTTCTAAAGGAGAGGTTGAAATGTACAGATACTCTTTCTCAATCAAGAACCTTTAAAGATTTCTGTGAAGATTCTCAGCAACTTCCACAACTATTAAGGTTGCTGTGAAAAAAAAACAACCAACCAAAATGAAAACCCACAAACTGATACAAGATGAAACCATGTTATGGTCAGAAAGGGTGATAATACATAATAGAAGACTTTAAGTAATTTTAGTGCTAGTTAGATCATTTGAAGTTCATCTCTTTTGTGCCACAAATAAGTAAGTCTGGAGATGAAATACACTGATGCAACAAGTAAGACTGGAGAATGAAAAGAGATCCTATATCTAAATTAGACTATAAGATAAATTTAGGTCAGCAGAAGTAATTTACCCTTCTAGAATTTGGATAGCATCTGTGATATTTTTTTTTTCTAATTCTCACTTTCTGTGTAGAAAAATTGCAGGCCTTGTACTTTTCCAGAAGACTTCTTATATCTTATAATGCATGCTGTGAAATGACAAATCTTGTTGAAAGTGAAAATGATAAATTCTGAGTTGGTGAATAAGGACTGAGCAGAGGCAAAAATAGTATCAGCTACTAGCTCATTTTTCTTATATCACCTAGGAATTGGAAATTGCATTATCTTGATCTTGGAGTGAAGAGACTGGTTTTACTTTTCAAATTTAGACTCAAAATTAAAAACACCAAGATGAATTCTACCCAGACACCATACAAAATGCAATATGTGTTATAAGTCATCCAAGGAAGAGGAAGTGCTTATCTTCCAGGAGGTGGTAATATTTGAGAGGAAAAATGTGCTTTAAGGCACTTTATGTTCTTAAAACTTATCTTAAAATTCAAGGGAGAAAAGCTTAGTGTTTCCTCATAGCAATTAGTGTCTAAACTCACAGGTACCGATGATATTAGGAAGAATGAAGTTACTGTGTCATTATAGTACATTTGTTTTGGTTCAGGAACAGAAAGGAGTATTTGTATGAATTATAACTCCTTTCTCTCTTTGATAGTTGTTCAGCAAGCAAAGGGAAATAAGAAACTTCAGTTGACCAAACATCCTGGTAAACAAGGTTACTATAAATACTACTGTGCAGCTAAATCTGTTTTTTGCAGTCCTACTTTAATTGCACTACAAGTTTCATGTGTAGTGGTGCATGTTCAGATATGTACTAAGATCAGATTAATTTCTTCTTTTTCAATATAGAGATCATGCAGACTTTAGTCAGATATGCTGTCGAGCACATCTATCTGAAGTAGAAGACCAGAATGAGAAAGTGGTATTGCAAATGAGATTTTAATAGAAAAGGTTTACAATATCAATTGCAAGACGTTCATACTGGGATATTTTCTAACTTCTTCAAAATGAGTATTAATCAGGTATTGCGTTTTCAGATCCATTTTATTCTCTCTTATTTTAGGCAAAATTACAGAAGCCTGATAATAAAGTTTCTTGTCTTTATTTGCTTTGACTAGACAGGTAACAGGGAGGGAAAGGTTAAAGGACAAAGCTGCTAAATGCTTCTTTGGCCCTATCACAATCTTGGACTTGGTTAATCTGTTTTTTATCCCTATTCTAGAATCTTGCATATTACCATGTACGAAGGCTTGCATACCTAAATGTTACAGTGTATTAGAGCATACAGAAGAATGCCCTTGGCTTCTGGGAGAATTTAAATCTGTTTTGAGGTTTTTAGGTATGGTGCCCAGCAAACTGTGGTCTTCAAAAGGTGTTCTGGCAGTGAAGAAAGTGCATACAGTTTAGGTGCCTCAATACTGTATTTTAATGTGTAATATTTGGGACAATATATAAAATAGTTAATATGATACATAGATCTCTAATTATGTATATCTGTGTGCCTAAATGAGTAATGTTTTTAATATTATTGTACTAAATTTTTTTGAGAAGGAGCTCTTTTTTTTTTGTAGCAGTTACCGTACAATGGCAGAAATGCAAGGAGTTAGATACATAAGGTATCTGATTTTAAAAATATATCCCAAATATCTCATGTATCTTTGCAAAGATACATGCAAAGGCAGATTATCAGATAAAACATCACTTGGATTTCAGATACCTTTGTCATTTGCAACATGGTAGAGGATAGTGTACAAACAATTTTGTACAGCACTTATGGACTATAAAATCTCCATTGTAATACATAATTTCAGGACTGTGTTAATATTTATACAGCTCATGCTTCTCAGTCTTTATTCAACTGAGGCTCTTAAAGGAAGTTGATTTAATGAAGTGACAGAACCTTCCATGGGACTGGATCTGTTTATAATATACTTGTTACAATGGATGTCAAATAGATGTTCAGACACTCCTGTTATATAATTTATGTTTACAGAAGCCTATTTAGAATCTAAACATACATAACATGAAATAAAAGGAAAATTACTGCTTTACACTGGTGTTATGAAAGGATTGTACTTTGACATAAAATACCAGATTGCATTTTTTCAAAGGGATATTCACTTTTAAATAAAATGAAAATTAGTCTTAAAGTAACTCTTAAATATTTGTGAGTTCAAGACCTTTTTCTACTTTCTAGAATTTTTTCTCCTTTTTGTTACCTTAACCCTGAAATTATACAATCAAAGACAGTTTGAGAAACTTGTAAAAGTATTAGTTTGCCCATAGAAAGCAGTTTAATAAACTTTAGGTCTATGTCTACCTGTCTGCATAGGAAAGATTGCTATATAAAATTCTTTACAATAAAAGTAAAGAAGATTGTCTAACCGACAAAGCACTTTTATGTTATTGACAGAAATATTTATCTGGATTTCTAGTTTGCCTTAGCAACCAGTATATTGTACACAAGAACAGAAGTCCTGAAAGGAGAATTGATACTGAATCATTCTGAATAGCCAAATCCTATCAGATACTAAGCTTTCATACAAATAGGAAATTAAGTGCAGTATTTATGAATCATAGCTGCAGAGTAGTTTAGGAGGTTGGGGATCTCTGGAGGTCATTTGGTCCAATGCCCTGCTCAAAGGAAGGCAAGCTTCCAAGTCCAGTGTAATTTGATGTTAGATCAGGTTGCTGAAGACTTTATCCAGATGAGTTTTGAATGTCTCCAAGGATCCCCCAACCTCTGGGCACCCATTTTCAATGTTTGACAATGTTCTTTGTGAATTTCTTTTTCCTAATACGCAATTAGTTATTGAATACTTTATTAACTTTTTATCATGTTGTTCTAATTCTTCAGTCATTGAAGCTGGTAAATTTTTACTTCTGTTCTGCACAAATATAAGTTTAGACCAACACAGAACGTTTTGGAATCTTACACTGAAAATAATGTCACTTATGGGGTGTTGAGTTCACACTGTAATCCCCAGCAGCCATCCATCAGAACTTTTAGGTTTGTAAAACTAAGTTACACAAAGCATGGACTTCAGTCATTGATTGAACAATGGCTATTTAGCAAATAATTTGTGCTGAACTGGTACAGTCAGCTACAGTGTTAAGGAAAATTCAGTTCAGAAACACAGTATTTTAGTTAGAGCTTGGGTAAACGTTGTACCTCAGTCTTTACAATGCTGCATTCTGTTCCTGTCATCATGTTTTGCAGGCTAGTGCAAGTGAAGGAGAGAGATGTAAATCTGTTCTTCTCCTTTTCAAACTCCTTTGTGGTAATAGTCTCTTGGGGAACATTCAGTGACTAATTTTCTTTCTTCATGCTGTAGAAGGAGCTATAGTCCTTCATTCCCTTTCCAGATAGAAATGTTCCTTATTGAGTACCCAGGGACTTTTAAATTGTTCTTATTTTGCAGGATCTGTTTAAAGAAATGCTTTAAAAATTAAACTGAAATTGAATTTTTAAGCATCCATTTTAAGTAGTTAGTTGTTTTAAATATAAGAAATCTTATTGTCTGTCCTGAGTTTGCTGAAAGTTTTCAAACCTGGAAACACCTATCCTGAATATACTCACAGAATCATAGTATAGTTGTGGTTTGAAGGGACCTCAGGAGATCTAGTCCACCCCTCTGCCCAAAGCAGTGTTAATTAGATCAATATTCAGGATCTTGTCCTGAACTCAGAATTTTGAATCCTAAGGATGGAGACTCTACCACCTGTCTCAGCAACTCATTCCACCATTTGCGCATTCTGACATGGAATAACTTCTTTGGAATTTCCTGTATATTTGTCCCGATTGCCTCTCTTCCTGCCACTGGGCACTACTGGGAAGAATCTTCCTCTGTCTTTTTTACTGCCTCACATCAGAGTTTATATGTACTAAGTAAGGTCCCCAAGCCGCCTCTTCTTGAGACTAAATCCTGGTTGTCTAAGCTGCTCAAATATTAGATGCTGTAATCTCTTAATCGTTTTAGTGGCCCTTTGATGGACTCACTGCTGTCTGTCCTATGAGTTTCTTGTGCTGAATGGAGAAGAATAACTGCCTCCTTTGAGCTGCTGGTAGTGCTTTTCCTAGTTCAACCCAGGATGCTGTCAGCTGCCTTTGCCACAAGGACACATTGTTGGCTTCCTGCTCAGCTTGGTGTCCACTGGGACCTCCAGGTCCTTTCCTGCCAAGCTGCTTTCCAGTTGGCTGGTCCCCAGCCTGTGCTGGTGCACGGAGTTATTCCTCCACAGCTGCAGGACTTGCATTTCTTGCTGATCGTAAGATCCCTGTTGGTTTGTTTCCCCAGCTTGTTGAGGCAGAACAACCATCTGGTCTTTCAGCCCCTCCTCCCGGTTTTGTCATCTGAATACTAGCTGAAGGTGTATTCTGTCCCATCATCCAGATCATTAATAAAAATGTTAAACAGCATTGCCCCCTGTGTAGCCCCCTGCGGTAAGCCAATCATGTCTGGCTTCCAGCTGGCTGCCTTCCCACTGATCACAGACCTTTAAGCTCCATAGTTTGTCTGGTTTTCAGTCCACATAACTTTCAGTTTATCTACTTTGTACTTCATCAGTTTACCTATGAGGATATTATGGAAGATGATGTCAAAAGCCTTGCTAAAACAGGTTAAACAGCTTCCACTATCCAAGCCAGTCATATCATTGTAGAAGGCTATGAAGTTGGCTGGTCAGGCCTGATTTCCCCTTTACAAATCCAGGCAGACTACCCAGTCACTTTTTTTTCCTTTGTAAGTTTGTAAGTGATTTCTAGAAGGATTTGCTCCAGTCTCAAAGCAGTCTTAAATATAATGTAGACTTCATTTCATGCGGGCAGAAAAAAGCCAAGTAGAACCAAATGCAGGGGCAAGAGGGAGAGACTTAGTCCTCTGCTTGTGCTTGAGAAATACCAGCTCTTCAGTGATCCTTGTGGTTAGACCAGCTCTGGTACCGCTGGCTGGCAGATGCAGATGCAGTAAGAATTAGGACAGAAGTGTTCAGACATCAGAGCTTTCCCCCCAGTTGAGGATTTCCAACATTGTAAAGTCACTGGGATCTCCTGTAGGATGAACTCAGAAGATGGGTACTGAAGTTTTGTCTTTAAATGGTACTATCTATGTGGATTTTGCTAACACAAGAAAGGTTGAGCTTAAATTGCTTCTAAGTATAGGGCTTTGTTGAGTTCTATAGTTAGCACTGTTAATAAAGGAATAGTATCTTCATTACATTGAGCTTATTGTGACTCTGAAGAAAAGATTTGGCATTTATTAGTACAAAAATGTCTAAATCTGAGCTTTAAGGAAAAATTCACTGTAATCCTGAAGTCTTTAATGCTTAAAGAGAATCTATAGTGCAGCTCCTTTGGTAGACATAGAAGAAAAATCTTCTGCAGTTGGAAAATTACAGGCTGTGTAGGTGTTGAAATGCCTCCTGCTTCGCATTCTTAATTGGCAGCAAGCCAGATACTAAGCATTTCTGCTTTAAAGGGACACGCTCCCCTTTTCTTTACATTTCTGATGAATAAAGTTTGCATTTTGGTTGCATTTTTTAGTGGTTAGGATTTCTTCAATCTTGATACAAAATGAATACAGATTTGAATGAAATAGCTTCTTCAAGTTACCTCAACTTCTTGCTCTATTCCCTGGAAGGTGTGTGGTAGGAAGTTGTGGGCCTCATCCACCCCATGACCCTTTTCCACTCTGGGAGCTCTAGATTTCTCAGTTCTGCTTTAAAGCTTTGTTGGAATTAGCATGTGATACATGGAGAAATCTGCCATAAACTTGAAAGGCTTAAATTAGATAATAAATTAGGTAATAAAATGGTTTTGAATAATGCATAAATATTGCAAACTGTGAATAGATCAGTTAATCATTAATTTAAGTCAATTTTTAGTAGTTGACAGAATACTGTCCTTTTTGCATGGCATTAAAAAGGGCTTTTGTGTAGCTCTGCCCTGTCAAAACTTGTCACTGTTCTTGTGTTTACAGACAACAGTTAAAAATATAGAGGGGTGTATGTGGCAACTAACTACAGAATTGGTTCCTAATACTTCTTAAGAAAACCACATCAGTTTAATTTGACATCAGTAGTAGTCTTAACAGAGGGTTAAAAACCTAGACAAACACTGATAGACTTTCTCAGTTGGAATGTGTGCTCTAATTAAAACCATGGTATTGGGTTAATAATTTTCTGCATTCCTAAAGTAAAGTTTATACCAAGAGAAAAAGATAACTCATATTCAGAAAATATAGAAAATGGTGATTTTTTTTTGTTGTTCTGTCAAGTCTTTTCCTCTTGACCTTGAAATTATGCATCTTAAATTTGTCTTGGTTTTCATTTTCTTTAATTAATATTTTTGTTATGGCACTGAAATTCACAATATCAGAGTGTATTTTTGTTTTTATTTTTTTTACATCTGTGTTGAGCTCCATCCCCAGCTGTAATTTTTGTTCACTCTTGATTGTTGTAAATGTAGGTGCAATAGAGATGAAGTCTCCGCTCTGGGAATGATTCCCAGATTTTGCTCAGCAGGTCAAAATGTTGCAGCCCTTATGACATCAACATGTGATAACCTCAGTACAGTGTTCACAGCTTTCTGCTCACTTGTTACTCATCTTAGAATTTATAACTCTTCTATTTGGGTTCTTTCTAATATTTGAGGTGTATATGGTCCATTAAAAAAAAAAAAAAAGACAAAAATACTGGCTTCTAGCATTTGTGGTTTGTAGGACCTATTTAGAACAGTTACTGACATGACTTAAGTTTGTGATAGAACCTTACTGATTGCTCTGCAACTCAGGGAAATAGGAATGTTTTATTTTGTCCCAGATTAGTTATATTAGTTAGGTGCTATAATCACGCAAGCATTTCTAAAATGTTAATTCATGTTCAGATTGGAAATCAGGAAAAGGTTCTTCAGTGAGAAGGTGATCAGTCACTGAAATAGGCTCCTCAGGGAAGTGATCATGGAACCAAGCCTGTCAGAGTTCAAGAATTTGGACAATGCTCTTAATCATATGGTTTAGTTTTAAGTAGTCCTGCAAGGAGCAAGGAGTTGGATTCACTGATCATTATGGATCCCTTCCAACTTGAAATACTCTGTGTTTCTGATATATTACTGTGTGATAAATCAATGGGACTACTTGAGATGGTGAAGTTAAGCATAAACATGAATACCGGTAGGACTAAGGCTTGTAACGTGTTTCTGTGGGCAGGAGCCATCATTTACTCACAGTGCACTTCAGGGGCACTGTCCATCTCATCCCTTTAGGCTGAGATAAATTGCTCTTTATTGAATCTGATTTCACTCTATTGATTTTAAAGGAAAATTATGTTAGAGGCAGACACACACAATCTAAGTGTGTTAGGTTAATTAATCTCTAGGTTAATTCGATCATATACGCTTCATAGACACATACTTTCAAATTAGAGACACTTAGTGTTACTCTATACAAAAAATAAGAAGTTTCTGCCATTGCAAGATTTGCTCATTTTGGAAGGGGAAGGTTTTGTTGGGACAGAGGTTTTCTCCTTTTAAGACCCTTAGAGTGATATTTTGTAGTTGATGAGTCAGGTAATTATACCTATCTGCAGAGTGGTAACCTAATACAGAAGTGCATGGGATTGTATGTGGCTCTCCACCTTGCAAAGAGGATTTGAATTCCTGAATTCCTGCCTTCCAGCCTATATTTAGTCTTCCAGAATGTACTGCTTTCTAACATGGAAAATTATGTTTGTGAGGATAGTGAGGAATATTTTTTTTCAAAAATACAGTGAACTTGCAGTTTGCTAAATATGATTAAGTTAATGTTGGTGATACTTAATTGTTGTTTGATTATTTTCACTGGGAAATTATAGAGTGCAAAGAAAAAAAAATCTTTCCAGTAGGATATTACAATATTTCTGCTGGAGTATTTTAGCTTCTGTTGATTTTAACCAAAGTTTTCACATTTGCTTCATGCTTATACAACCATATCCTCATTTTTGAATGCTTATTTGTATGCATTTAACAAAACAGATCTAAATTGGCCTGCTTGACCGTACCTATGATTTCATTTGGTCTTGTGAAAGACATAAATGTAGATGATGTAGAGCATTAATGGAATGTGTAAAGATCTTTTTGGAGCTAAATGCTGCAGAAAGGCTTTGCTTCTTAACTGTGAATTCCCTAATATACTTCAGAGGCAGAACAAAACTGGAGGGTGGTTGTGCAATTTGCTGTCCTGTGACCAATTTATGTACCTAGTTCACCTGAGCACATGTGTTTCACTAAGAAAACTTGGAATCACAAAGGGGTGAGAAGTGGATTATAGAAGTATTTAAAAGTAGTTTTGCTATGAATTTAAAATTATGTGATTATGTGTATCATCAAAATGTAGATTGAATTGTAATGTCACACTAATCAAAATGCTTGTATATGTACAGTTGAGCTTTGCATGCTTGTTTAAAAATGAGCTGCTTAGCTGTAGGAACAAATCCATTTTGCTAAACAAATTCAGATTTTATGCATTTAAACAAGAATGTGTTGATGTTTAGCTTTTCTTTTAATTTTGTGATCCAGACACTTTCTCTTTCTGTTTCTGTTCTAGAAGTTTATCCATTTGAGTAGTTTTTGTTTTCATCTTATGCCTTTTCTTCCTGGCTACCTACTGTTTCCCTCCTATCCTGCTTTTTCGTTCTGTTTTCCTTTTTCAGTTGTGGGTTACCATTGAGAGAGACAGGATGAGTAGAAATGTACAAGATCTGTAATCTAACCAAGTTTTTGCTTCCTTTTTTAATCGTGTTTGTCAATATACATCTGATTATACTTCTGACTGTTTTCCCTACAAAAAGGAAAAACTGGTAGATTTCTGTTAAAATACTGTACATTGAGTGTAGTTTCCATTTTTATCTTCTATTTATCCCCATTCTATGCTTTCTCACTTGTACTGTTATAATATAAAAGCTTCCACAAAACCATTGCCTTGATCATCCAGTTTGAAAATATCTTATTACTAACGTTTTTTTCCAAAGCTACACTAAATATTAGAACATTCCATATGAGAAATTATAAGTATCAGCTTTTATGGTTAATATTTTTAATGTTGTTTTCTAGTAGATACTATTTATAAAAAGTAATGCCTCTCATGATGACTTATATGAATAACCTGGGTAGTGTGGGTTTGTTGTTTTGTGGTATGGGGTTTTTTTCAATGAAAGCTGTGAGCTTGTAACCATTACATGTAATGTATTATATGTGTATATTTTTGTAAGTTCTGGCCAGGATATCCAAGGAACAAGTGTGGTTGCAAATCTTCCAGTCCTGATGCGACAGAATCCTGCAGAAACACTTCGTCGGGTTTTACCAAAAATCAGAGTAAGTTGTGTATAATGAGGTTTGAATGTATCTTTCCTTGTCAGTATAGTATTTTAACAATGGCAAAAAAATCCCACTTTTATTGCAAACTCACTCTCTAGGAGAGGTGTGTCCTGTAGATCCACTGTCCTGTAGATCATTAATCCACTGAATTTACAAAGCATTGGAGGTATTATATTTTTTGAAAAATATTACAACAGGAAAAGAGAGCAGATTTAATACTATTTATATATTCTAAAAATTTATCAGTGTCTTAATAGCTTTTATAGAACAGTTTTTGAGGACTGGCCTGTTATAATGATTCATTTTGATGTTCTCAATCTCCTTCCATCTAAACATTAATATTTCCATGCTGTTATGCAAAAGTATACTTTGCTGTCTGAAGTTTCACATGCTGTTGCAGGTATGACCCCTTCCCTACAAGAAATGAAAATGTTTATTTAAGGTGTGTTCTAAGGAGCAGCTCCAGCCAAATAAGAATAAACTGTATCACAAATGCAAAGCCAGTAACTAAGGCTAAGTAACTCTAATAACTCTACGTAAGGCTGCAACAGGATTTAAGACTTTGATTATGTTAGCCTACGTGTTAGGGTGGTTTTCAGTGATTTTAAAGGCCACCAGCTGAATGGAAAAATACTGGTGAGTGGCTGTCAAGATATCTGAAAGTTTATTTTGCTAACAGCAAATTTCTGAGGATTGTTTTCATTAGATCAGTGTATTGTCAGTCTTCTACTGATACCATTGAGGGATTTTATGTCATTAATTCAAAGTTTTGGTTTAGAACAGTCCCTGGCCTGATTTAATGCAATTGATCACTTTGTATAAATTAGAACTGGGATTGTATCATATTGTCCACTAAAGGAACATTGTGTTTGTTAGTGGCTATTTGGCTGTGGTAGCTGTTTGAATGTATGTGCTGTCTATGAGAATGGAGATAAAAATCACAAGTTTCTTGTAGAAATTTTATTTTGAAAGCACTGAGTTATTGCCCTGGTTTTGCTGGGATAGGATCCTCGGCTGGCCATGGTCTGCAGGCTGTTAGTTTCCAGTCAACCAGGACCCTAAGCTTGGCAAAAGCCGGGGAAGCTGCCCCGAGCTGGCTATCAGGTGTATCCCAGACCACGCTTATTATAAAGGGGGAAGTTTTCTGAGGATGAAGCTGCTTCCTCCTCCTTTTTCTGCTGCTTCTTTCCAAGCATGGAGGGGCTCACTTACATTCAAGCTCCTGAGGACTGCTTTCCTGTTTATTGAAGCTGCTGTACATTTGCTGGGCTGAGTATAACTTTGTATACTTTATATTGGCATTGGTATTAGTTTTGCTGTTTCATTAAATCCATTTTCATTTCAACCTATGGGTCTCTCCTCTTTTTTTTCCTTTCTGGCTGGGGAGAGGTCATTGGATGATAGAGCAACTGCCATAGTTTAGCCCTGGATACAGGCTGAACATAGGCAATTGTGTTCATAACTTTATGGACAGACTCAGTTTCCCCATACATTTTTAGAGGTATGTTTGACATTTTCAGTAGTGTGATTCAGTCATGATTTTACCAGGACACTGTAGAATTTAGAGTTTTTCCCCTGTGTAATTTAAAATTCTTTCCCTTCTTAATACAATTTGTCAACAGGGATGTTATTGTCTTCTTGCAAACAGCTAATGCTTAGATCACTTAAGAAAGACTGAAAGAGTTTAGCTAGTTACTGACTCAAGTCAAATGTGAATTTGATGATCTAAAATACATTGAAATGAAAGTTTGGGTTATGTAAGGATCTCCTCGACTATGTTGTCCTCTCTATCTGAAGCACGTTAGGGATGTGAAGAAAAGGTCTTCTGTAGTAGCTGCTGTGTGTTTTCTTCCTGTATCTATATCAGATTCTCATTTTTACATGTAAGAAAGTATATAATTATACTCGTAACAAAAGTGAGGTGTCTGAGTCACATGCTTACGTTACACAGTTTTCTGTCTACCAAGGAGATGATTGCTAAATAGCAAAGTGAGCCCATGCAAAAATGATTCTTGTTTGTTCCAGTAAATTCTTGTTTATATTTCATTGTTTTCTTTGCTAAAATTTTTTAAAAATTAATTGCTTCTTTTACTGAAAAGCTGTGTGGATATATATGTCTCAGGTTTTTTTTTTATTATTATTTTTAAGGCAGCAACCTTAACATTATGTTAATAAAAATTCCAGAAAAAATATCATATTATGAAAAATTACTTGCTGTATTTCTTACTGCCTGTGGAATTAGTCTGTCTCCTAATCTTAAGAAAGAGGCTGTGATGGACAATTCAATATTTGTGAAAAACTAATTTAATGAGTTATATTCTGCTCGTCTTTTATGAACTGATTGACTGAAATATGAGGAACAAATGTATATTTAGTCCTCAGCAATTACTTAGCAAATATTCTTCTCTAGGATATATAAATGCAAGGCCTACTGCAAAAGAGTCAGGTTCTATGTGGTACTCAGTAATATTCTATGCAGCAATATATGCTGGAGGCCACCCAGCTGAAAAGCAGCTTTGTAGATAAGGACAGGAGGGTCCTGGTGAACACCAAGTTGAGTATGGAGTATGAGCCAGTGGTGTGCTGCTGCAGCAAAGCACACTGGGCTGCATTAGACAAAATAACTGCCAGTGGTTTGAGAAGGATGATCCTTCCCCTCTACTCCACGTTCTACTCTGCTACACCTGGAGCACTGTGTCTGGTTCTGGGCTCCTCAGTACAAGAGACATGGACATATTTAAGAGAGTACGATGAAGGGACATGAAGAGGATTAAGGGACTGGAGTATACTACCTATAAGGAAAGGCTGAGAGGGCTGAGACAATTCAGCCTGCAGAAGAGAAAACTTGGAGAGGATCTTATCAATATATAAATATCTGAAGGGAGGGTGCAAGGAGGACAGAGCCAGGCTCTTTTCAGTCGTACCCAGTGACAGGGCAAGAGGCATTGGGCACAAACTGAGACACAGGGAGGTTCCTTCTGAATATCAGGAAACACTTTATCATCATGAGGGTGGCCAAGTATTGGCATGGGTTACCTGGGGAGATTGTTGTCTCCTTCCTTGGAGGTACTTATAAGCTGTCTGGACATGTTTTGGCTCTAGGTGGCCCTGCCTGAGCAGGGGGATTGGGCAAAATGACCTCTAGAGAACCTGTCCAGCCTTAACCATTCTGTGGTTCTGTGAATATCAGACATCACTTTTCAACTTCATATCATCTTCTGAAATTTCTGTGATCCCAGGAGACTCATTTCTTAAGAGGATATGTTCCAGCTTTTGTCTGATTATTTAAATTCAGTGAATGTCCAAGAAGTAGCTGTCCTCAGAACTGAGGACTAGTATAGACTGTCACATGTTTTAGAAAACATAGAAGTACTTCTAGTTATCATACTCTGTGCTAAAAGATGCAGGTCAATAAGCATTTTGTTTAAATATACATATGTGTATAAAAAGTGCTTTGAGAAAAAGAATGACTTGAAGTTGCAAAGTAACTGAAAACCCTTTAACTTACACCAAGTTTCTGTAGTTACTACCACACGTTATTCTGACATTCGTAACACAGTCTTTCCTAAACCAATCTACTGGCTTCAAGAAAAGTATTTATTTTCTGTTTAACATACTGAATCCATTTTTGTCTCTAATGTTTCTGCAGAGCAGAGTTCTTCCTGAAATGAAGAAGTAATATGAAATGCTACAGTTTTTTTACCCTTATTTGTCAGGGTATGGAGAAGTGGTAGTCTGTCCCCTCTCTGTCTTTAATAAAAAGTCTAATATGAGAATACAGTTTTTTGTGGTTTTTTTGTTTGGTTGGTTTTTGGTTTGGGGGTTTTTTTTGAGGAAAAAAAAAATTGAAAGGGTTATTAGCATGATCAGGGCCTGGGGCTTGGAAAATAGTTGTATGATGGGAGTTGGAGCTCAGTGTGTTTAGATCAGGCAGTACTTAATTACTTTGTAAAAGTATCTTCCTACATAATATTAAAGGATATTCAACTGAAAACAGTATATGAGGAAAGAAAAGTTAGAAATTGGAGACAGATATATTAGAAATAAAACTGACAATTTTTGTAATAAGTCAAATCAATCTTTGAGCAAATAACTGAGAAAAGTAGTGTGGTTTTTCATCTTGCAGTGTCACTTAAATCTAAACTGAATGCCTTCCTAGATGGTAAATTAAATGAAACTTAACTTAATGTGCGCAAGACAGAGGTAGAAAAAACTCACTCTGACTTCATTACATTTCATTCAAGTGTTCCTTTCAGGTTTAAGCTTTATAAATATAAACTTTCTGGGATGTACATGAGTTAAATTTCTTTCTGTGGCTATACTCTTATAAAGCAGGTTTTTCAATGGTGCTCTGTTATCCAATATTTATTTAATCTACAATAGAAGAAGAGTTCTGTTGTACCCATTCACTTGCATTTTTAGCTGCAAAAGAGTATTTAGCAGCATTAACCACGTGACTTTTTTTTTTTCCCTTATCCTTGTTTTTATTGAAGAAATTGTCCTATTAAATGGAAACCAAGTGTAGGAATTCAAGTCAGCTTATTTCCCTGCAATGTCAGGCTACATTTGCAAGACTCTAGTTGCAGT